>CM035594.1:38442867-38492867 GCA_020423425.1 Chrysopa pallens
TTTAAACATAGATACAAATTTACACATAGTTGCATTTAACATAGATACAGATAATGATGATAACAATGAAGTGTTTAATAAGCAGATGATAAAAGCCATCAGTTGGGATTTCGAAATGTTGTTAATTCATTTTAAATGGCTACTTGGTTAGTTTATAAACTTAACTGTTTTGTATTATCAAATTAAATAATTTACCTTAGTTCGAAAATGATCTTCTAAAGCTCGATTATTAATAAAATATTTAGCGCAATGTACACAATAAAATTGTGCAGCACCTGGTTTATCTAAATCAACTTCTTGGTTTAAAAGTTTTTCACAATTATCAGGTTTGATATCTTCATTAATCTTTAAAGAAATACACATTTTTATATGAAATACGATATTTATAAACAGATTTTAATTGAGTAGAGAATATTACCTGATCTAAATCTTTAGTTCTACGTTTTGTAGCCCATCTTCGTTTTAAATGGGTATCACCATAATGGTATTTTTTCCTCTTGTAAACCATTTTCCACGTGTAGTTCAATAAGCTTAAGAACGATTAGAAGATATCTTTACATTTTACATAATATAACTCTATCTAGCTATGAACTATGATAACTAATTGTTACCAACGCAGATGTTAGTACAAAATAATATGATGGGATGGAGCACTAGTAGTATTAAATACCGGTTCTTCTTCTGTTATAAAATGTTTAATGGCATCCGCTTGGTAACTTCTCTCTTTAATTTAAAAAAACTTTATGTGTTAAATATAAAATAAAGATGTCTATAACTCAAATAATTTTTATTTATAAGTATGTTTAATAAATTAATATAAACATTTTTAATATTGTGCTTGTTTATTGTGTATTTAAAAATATGTAATATTGTTTTTCGCGGTATTGTAGTGTATGTATAACCGGTCGCCATGTTGTAATAGTGTCTTGTCACAAGCATCATGGGTTAACATGAAAAAATCGTTGTGTAAATATTTAAGTGATGCAGTGAAAATTGTGAAAAGTAACAAATTTTGATCGTTGATAAAAAACAATTGTTTTGTAAGTAATATTTGATGCTGAAATCAACTGAGAGCGTATGTATCTGCGCATTAATGAAATGAGTGCAACTTTGTGCTAGCGCAGGGAGTCGGCTACTGGCAAGCTAGCGATTGTGTGAGCTAACCCTATAGCTACTGGTGCGGGAGTCGAACAATACCCGACGTTGGTTGGACCCCAACTGCTTAATGAATTCTATAAGTTCGCTATAATTTCTGGCGAATATGTTGATGGTCAAATGCATAACCGTGACACGTGTAGTGGTGCCAATTTAAAGTGTTGTGAAGTTTTGTGCTACTATGGCCAAATTTCTCAACAAGGATCCAGCTCAATACGCCTGCGAACGAGATGCATTTCTTCGAGAATTGCAACATTTCCACGATACTCGAGGGTATGTACACTCTACCATATACAAACAACAGAGCACAACATCTGATGCTTTGTATACAATGTAGAGTTGTGTTATGTATATTCATACAAATTATACATGTTTTCAGAACACCGTTCCGGAGACCTCCCGTCATCGGCGAAGTGCCAATCGATCTTTATTTACTTTACAATTTGGTTACAGCCAGAGGCGGTTGGGTAAAGGTAAGTTATACAATTTTTATTTTCAATTTAGTTTGTATTTTAAGGTCACACCCCAGTAGACCAAAAGCCTTTGTAAAAATTTTCTTAAAAATATTTGTATAAATTTTTATGTACAATAAACAATAATTAAATAAACCGTTTTGCTTAATTTTATATATTTTTTTGATTATTTCTGTCAATTAAAGTATTGTATTATGACTGTAATGGTTCAAGGTTAAATATGTTCATTCATGTTGAACGCTTCTAACTTGCTAACATTAGTCTGTAATCATAATAGGTATTTGTCTATCAGAATATTTATTATTTTTAACGAATTTGATTTAATATTTAAAATATAAATTTTTTGTTTGTTTATACATAAATGTATTGTATAATTTATATATTTAATTCTTATATTATTAAATACTTGTATTTCATTTACATTCGTACTGATTCAATTTAAAACAAGGAACTATGTTTCGAAAAAATATAATAAATTCGTTTCACCATTTAAATTATTTTATTTTAAAAATAGTTTATAAAGCCGCATCGCTTACTTTTTTTTTATTAGATTCAATTTATTGTTTATTTTTACATGATAACTCAAAATAATATTATACAATTTATTGTTCAAAAATATTTTGTATAAATGGAATTTGCTATGTTTAAATATCTGATAAAATATCGTCTTTAATAAAAAAAAAAAATTTTTGCAAATATTTTAGTAGAAAATATACCGGGGATGTGGTTTTCAACAACTACTTTTTGTTGAATTTTCATTAATAAAAATTTTTAAGGGATATGAATTTGGAACCACAAAAATAATTTAGGCGTTTATATTATTCATTTCACCACAAAATTAGGGGAATTAAAATCAAAACCAATTTATTCTATTTCCAATTTTATTTATGTGGCTTAAAAGTAGTCTGGACGTGGGGGGTCTAACGCAAAATCAGATTAATTTTTTTATCTCACATAAAAGGTTGAACCACAGATTTAAACGATTATGAAATTAACAACCCCCTTCCTACCACTCTCTTCAAAAAATACAAAATCAAATCAAGCCTTTACAGAACTTTATAACATGAGTCTAACATAGCTTGACAGACAAAAATAATGCTACGTATAAACCAATCAAATCTTTGATTTATTAAAAATTTTATGTGAAATTTTCGAATCCGAAATCCAAAAAGTTGATTCTCAGGTATTGGACTGTTCTGTGTATGTGACAATGATATCGTATCAATCGATTTATCGTAAATTCACAAAACTTGGTAGCCTCTTTTCGTATTATTTATTATTCTAGCTATGTGGCGACTTTTGGCTACAATCAGACCACCGGGTGGCCGTCTTTATTCTAGTGATTTACGCTTTTTTCGAACATTACATTACATTTGACTATACACGTAAAACTGCACATGGTTTAATTTATTTATTTATTAGTTTTTTGAATTGTTATACTATCTTCTTATTTTGTTTGCTTACACACACATAATATGTTTGTACGATACAGTTTTCGTATACACAACAAAAGCATGTCTTTTCATACCTACATTCTAGTAATTGTAAAGAATAGTATACATTGAATTCCTATAGATTATAGTTTGATTTCCAATCAATTTGTTACACAAAAACAATTAACTAACTTCAAGCTTCAAATTGTAGTAGAAAGATTCAATAATAATTAATGTAAAAAAAATGGCTTTTACAATTGTGGGAACAATAGAAAATTTAACGTAGTTCGAAAAAGAAAACGTCTCATTCTTCAGAATTTTCATACAGGAAAATGTTTTTAGGCTAATCATAATTAAGCTTCATACGAATTTTTAAATTTAGTTTTATAAATGATATGATATGCTTATGGTAACCTATATTTTTGATATACTATTTATTAGCCGAATTAGATACTGGATTAGTATTTGTATAGAAATAAGACTTGGTTTGGACTATATTTTAAAACATTTTATTTTTATATTGTAAATTATATACGAAATTTTTTGTGTGTGCCATACAAAACTTAATAAATAATAAATATATAAACCAATTGAATATTACCAGTAAATGATGAAATCATAATTTTAAAAATGTATTATTTTAACAATTTTAATTGCATTTTATTCATTTATATAGAATATATCGGAGTATATTAATTTTAATCTCAAGTTTCATTTAATTAGTCAATTTTTGTCTATCCTTTCTTTTGGCCGTTAAAATAACTAAAATGTTTGAATTTCTCACAATTTCAGTTCAAATTTAGTTAATACACACATATAATAATTATAATTTTAAAACATTTATTATATAAAAAATTATTTTAAGTGTAATAACTGTATTGATTGCATATTTAGAGTATTTTATGAAAGCAAATAAAAATGGTTAAAAATGAATTCTCAACCAAATGTCGAGTGTCTAATAACTAACTCGTAAACATGTTAGTTGTTGTCTTCGCGCTTATTTTTAAAACAAATTTCATTTGAAACAAATTTTATTTCAAGGATTTGAAATACTTAAAAAAATATTGATCAATTCATTATAGACAAGTACAAAAAATTATTTTTTTTTTATATATTAAATTGTTCACTGGTGTAAGAATATTTTTTTGTACTTAATTGTATTGTAAATATAAAAATTATTTTAAATAACCGATGGTTTTTCATGGCCGCACTTAGGTTATGTGCTGAAGTCAATTTTAAACATCCTAAGGTAACAACTAACTATCCGTGATAAATATAATATCCATCAAATGAATATCACTGTTAGAACTATTTTTATACTCGGCATATACGAATTATATAAAGATTATATTAAATTAAGTCTAGTTTGTAACGCTAGAAAATATTGAAGGCAGCACCAATATTTTGGTATATGGAGAATCAATCAACTAATTGGTTTATTTTTGAAAAACGAAAATAGATAGTAAGTTGAAATTTTTGTGGCGTATTCTTGACTTATAAAGTAAGTCCATGAAAGAGCAAAATCGGCTAATTGAGGTCCACGACCCTATTTTTAAATTATAAGGGATAGAAGAAAAATTAAAATATAAAATTGGTTTCATCTAGAAAATTTTTGTAAAATGTGAAAGTTTTAATGTATTTATTCTAGTTCATTTTTTGTAATAAAATAAAATCGGAAGCCTAATATATAGTGAATTAAAGTGTGTACATAATTATGTATACAGTTAATTATTATTAGTTGACACCCTTTATTTTAAATAAAAATTGTAGAGCTTAAAAACTTTTTGTGAGTATGCTACATTAACAAAATTATTTGAGACCTTTACGAAAAAATAAAAAATACTTGAAAACTACTAGAATGCCGGTAGTTCGATTTTGACTAATTATAATTCGCCCTTGAGTCACCCGAAGGTTAAATATAAAATTTGTTGATTGTAGCACTATAAACACAGGCAAAAAATTAGACCAATTTCTAATAATACTTTTTTAGAAATTTTGTTAATTTCCAATGAAAATTTGATCAGAATTCACGTCTTTTTCCCATTCATGGTAAAAGAAAGTAACTAATTATACAGCGGTAAAAATGGTGTAAAATAGACATGTATTTAAAACAAATTTGATTGGATTCAGAAAACAATGTATTTTGTGCGTCCGTTTCATTTTGAAGTATTGTCTGCTCTGCATAAGTAAATACGATACTTAAAAGTGTGTGTTTGTGTGTGTAATGCTTAGTCACAGAATGATGAAATATATTGTCTAATAACCAATCATATTATTAAACATATCAGTTAGGGTAAATATTTAATGGTTTGTTTGTGTATGTGTGTAATTTACGTATGAACCCCTTATTTTACAACTATTTATGTGTTTAAAACAGCTGTACGATTTATATATATATATATATATATATATATATATATATATATATATATATATATATATATATATATATATATATTTAAATATATATATATATATATATATATATATATATATATATACATATATATATATATATTGTTATATATATATATATATATATTGTTATATATATATATATATATATATATATATATATATATATATATATATATTGTTTTATATATATATATATATATATATATATATATATATATATATATATATATATATATATATATATATATATATACAGGAAAACTCATCTTACGATGCAGCGTTGATTTAGAATACCCAAGCTGTTTTATTTACTTTATCGCTAGTGACTTGTAAACCTCACTCGGAAATAAACCAAAAATCGAGTCTACCTTGGTTGCATAGAATGAAAAAATTGTTAAACAAAATAGAACCTTCAAAAAAGAGAAGACTTCAAAAAATGGACCAAAAAGTAAAAAATAATTTGAGATTTTTCCTTGTGACCAATTACCACTCTCAGTCGACGACAACCAATCAATTTTTTAGTTATCAATTAAGATTGGCACCGATTTCGTAAGGTAATTGGACACAAGAAAAATATTCGAATTGATAATCTCCTTTTTTATGAAGTAGGTCAAAAATGAATAGGAAGTCTAAAGAAACATTCTTTTTCCAAGTTATTGTCCTAATCATTTTACATCGACTTCAAAAAATCCCACATTCTTCGTTTATATAGAAAAAAAATTTGTAAATATTTTCAAAGACGGGGGCTCAAGAAAATTACAGTTTTCCTTTGTTCCCACCTCATCATTGCAAAAACCATATTTTACTGTTTACATGGAAAAAAAATATGCATCTTAAATAGGGGTTGGTGGTAGATGGGAGTAAATTAAGAATTATATGTATTTTTAATTCCCAAAGATTAAAAATTAAAAATAAAAATTTGGGAAAAATTAAGGGTGAAACACCCTTATCACTTGTAGGGGTATAAAAATCTGTTTACGACCTATGCTCAGACCTACCGAATATACACAAAAAATTTTAATAAAAATTGCTGTTTCGGAGGAGCTCGATTGTAAAACTGTGAACTAAATCCTACAAACAGACGTTTGCGAATTTCAATGATTGTGTAAGAATATTATTTTATGTGTCATTAATACAAAAATATGAGGGACGATTACGATTATTCTTACAAGTTTGCCGAAAAACGAAAATCTATTCTATTTACTAGGGATGGAACATCGTTCATAACAACATGCGTTTAACTTTTGACTCTTTAAATGTGGTAAAAAATGGTTGCTATACTTAACACTCAAAAAAGTGCCTCCGCCATAAAACGTGTATATTTTGAAAATTTTTATTTCTGATGTGTGGCACATAATAGCAAAATTAGGGCACAATTTACACACTTTTGGTTAGGTACAAAATGAGTGTTAATTTTACATTTATTATAAAAAAGAACCTTTTAAATTTTTATTTTTCAAACAATTTTTTTTATGGCACAAAATAGCAACAATTATATATTTGTTGAATAATTTCAAAAATTGAGTGTTAACTTCATACACATTGTTTAAGTTATTATTTATAGTTACTGATAATTACAGTACAGTTATCTTACATTGAATTCAAATTATTTATAGGAACTGAAAATTATATATAATGTACTGTAATCTGATAACATAGAATAATTAAAAATATATACTACATATTTATTGTTTATTTATAATAAAAATAATGTTTACTGTAATTTTAATGCACTGAATTGACTGAATGTAATTTGTCGTATGTTACAATAAAATATTGTACCCGATATATTATTATTGTTAATACTATTGAAACTGTATTACACCGAATGGCAGTGTGGTGGTGAGCTCTCTTGACTGTTTGTTGGATACTTACTAGCTGAAGCAGATATTACTATGACTTACATATATGCTTATGTGTCGTGTACCTATGTATGTATGTATGTCTGGTGAATGGCAATCCCAATAACAAAACCACGTGGTCGTTGTTTGTTCTCATCGGTTATCAGTATATATAAAACCACGAGGATGCCGTGCCGTTCCGTGAGTCACACAGTACGACGTCAGAGTCAGGAAGAAGTGAGGAGTATACCGATTCACACACTAGTACTCATTACACCGGTCGGTAGTGGGGAAATTATTAAAAGAGAGTGTAGAGATAGCGCCTGGCGCTTACATTACACATGGCGAAATCGCTTGCGGCCCGATTACTAGCCTCTGCTAATACCACCTCATGTCACAGACTATCGGTCGAGAGTTGATTCGTTGTTCATTATGATGTTGGCTTAGCTTGAACTTACTTGCTAATATACATATGAGAGAAGTGCACCAGCTCGGGACCATGACCTAGACTCTAGTATTGTTCTGTCATATTTGTTTTTGCACTATCATTATATTTATATCACCTCCAAGTCAACTAGTCCGTCGCATTCTTCTGTTATCGCTATTTTATTGTCAGATCAAAATAATTTTTCATTAGTACTTAACCTCATTTCGATATCTGACTCAAAAATTTAATTTTATCAAAATAAAAATATTTTTGTTGAATAATCTTCATAATTAATCACATGTTTCAAATCTTGTCTGTTAAACATTGTTCAAAATTTTTTCAATCTGTTTTTTTTTTAATTCTCCACTTTATTGTTAAAAAAATATGTAAGCTAAATTAATTATTTTTATAAGTATTGTTTATTTAATTAGGATGCAGTTCGTAGAAGTTCTTAAACTAAACTAAAACAAGTGAAGATAACAACTAACAGAGTTAATTGTTTAGATAATTTTTAATTAGCATTCATAAAATTCTATAAATATCAAGTTTATACAATTATAAATGTATAATAATATGTTTTGTTATTACCTATATGTGTTAATTAGTTAAATTTGAGCTTAAATTGTGGAGAACATTTTTCGAAAAAATGTTTCAAATAAAAGTTGTTTGTTTCAAACATTTTTTGTATTTGAACTTTACTTCTATCTTTAATAGTTTATAAGTTGGGTAAGTAAATCATTGGACCGATTTTGCTTATTCACGAACTTAAAGTCACTTTATATGTTTAGAACACGTCACCAAAATTTCAGCTCGCAATCTCTTTTTGTTTTTGAGTTATCGGAATGTATTAGATTTTGAGGGTATGAAAAATATAAAGGGAAAAGGAAATATAATTATATTAAAATATGTAATGTCTAAAATTTTGAAATATTATTTTGTTAATATTGTACTGTTTTAAATAGTATACGTACTTCGAGCGTAAAATGGTATTTTTTAAATCAAACGTAGATTTCGAAGTATGAGACTAAAGCAAGTGGAATACGACTATTTCAAACTCCATTCGAGGTCAAAACGCTCTTGGTACTCACCAAGGTTTTTGTAAAAATACTACTATTTTTATACTTAGAGATGAACAGGCTACTGTAAGTTGTTTGACAGTCGATTAATTATATTTTTATACCTGGTATATGTAGAGATATTTTAATTTTTGGACGAAATTTTTTGTTTTTATTTTTTTATAATGTGGCATTAAAAAATAATACATACAACCTTAAATTTTTACTTTTTTATCACCAACCCCAATTTTATAGTCATTTTAGTAATTTAATCATTTTTCATCCCGCTCGATAACTGATCAATTATCGTGTTTTTAACTGTACTTCGATTAAAATTTCCCTTTGCTTTTGTCAAATCTAAAATTTTTTTTATGAAAATAAACATTTATTCTTATTATTAAAGTTTATTCCTGATATATGCTTAGCGTTACTAATCTTAAATTCTTAAAATTTGCTTTTACTGGTGAGTGAAATGCACACTATACCGGTGTCACTTCTAAGTAAACAGCACGGAGTAGGGATGAGACTGAAGTCGGTATCCTGTTTCACACAATAAGACTTCTTTCACTCCCTACACGGTTTTCGGCCATCATTATAGTTTATGTATCATAATATTCATAATAATAAAATTATTAATTTTAAGTGTATTTGGCACGATTAGTTCAGTTATATGGCAAAACAACGTTTGCCGGGTCAGCTAGTTGTTTATAAATTTAATAACAATATTTACACATCAAATATAATTTACTTTTAAAGTGTATTTTTTATTGTATGTTTACTTAAATCCAAAAAAATGCACTTTAAAATTCACAAATACACGCTTTTTGGGGTTTTAAGAGGTCTATCAGATTTAATTTTGTTTATCTAAGTAAAACTTTCATATAAAACCGAATAAAATTATAACAAACCATAAAAAACGTTTATTTTGTAATTTTATATAAACATGAAAGATTCTGAAGTAGTTATGCATTTTTTGGACTTACGTATACATTTTATAAAAAATATAAAAAACTGGAAGCAAATCTACTTTTTTAATCCACCTATTGAAACAATGTAAAAAAATAAACAATTATATTTATTCTGTGTTAATTAATAATTTTGGCAGAAGTGTTAGATTTGACGAAATTAAACCTGTAAGATGATTTTAATTTTCATTGAAAAGCATATTCTTTTCTAATATTTACTTACAACTTACACTTATCTAAAGATATAATATAAGAAAACCTTACTTCATGTTACATTTATTTTAAGGAAGTAATTATGTCATACAAGTAAAAATAATTGAACATTTTTATTAATGTAAGTCAAGATTACTGCTATTGATACAGCAGCATTTAAATTAAATATACTACATCTTGTTTTTTTACTGAATATAAAACACGAATACAACACAATTTTTTACCTAATGTGGGCCCCCTCTTTCAATTTATTGTATTTGATATTTTCAATACACTTTAATTAAAAAATTGCATCATATTTTTTATTAAATTAATTTGTAAACTATAATTTTATTTGAAACTTTTTATTTAATTTGCATAGAATTGAAGAAAATTGCACTATTATGGATTATTGATCACAATAAATGTTATAATGCATGTACATTTTTTTTTTTTTCAAATAAAATTCAACCATCTTGTTATTTGTCAAAACGAGTATTTTTAAATTTGGAATGAGTTGAGTAACAGTATAATCACATACATTACATGCTATATATTTAATAAAAATAATTGAATGTCGTGTTTTATACTGTTAAATACACTGAACAGATAACAGTTGAATACTTATAAATTGCTAGTTTTGATACCTGGTGTTTACCGGGTTAGAATGTATCGCATATTTAATGACATGAGGACCAAATTTTTTTTTTCCTCAAATTTATACTGACAGATAAATGTTTATGTTAATCGTGCGATGTGTGTGTATAATGTTGTACTAAATTATTTAAATAAATTAAACAATTGAAATGAATACTGATCATTATTAAAAATTGATGTATAGTTTACTTCATATATACGTATTAGTCTAATTGGAATAAGCGTATGAGTACCATAAACTATTTTATCGTTTAAACATTTACAAGAAATTGTTATTTTCAAACGAAGATTTAAAAAAAATATTCTTTGATGAAATATGAATAGAAAAGGTGCTATGACTGTATACGATCAAGTTAATATTTTTGGAAAGTTTGATCTTATGATCCATTAATAATGTATAATAAAAAATAATAAAATATATATTATTTATACAATAATTAATAATATCTTTATGTAAGAATAAAAAATAATAATTTTCCATTCGAGTTTTTTAATTATTTATTACACAGTCTTCGTCACTTACCTTTAATTAAGTATCGCAGTCCCTCTCTACATGTAAAAAATAATTAAAAAACAAGAACTGTACGGTTATACAAGAGGCACGCAAGTCAGAAATATTCATTCCTCGCCTTGTGAATATTCTCCATTTGTTTCTAGAATAATGAGATAATTCCATACAATGGAATATTATGATAAAGTTGCACAAAAAATGATGGCAGATTTGCAGTAAAGATACTGAGCTTATTATTTTTGTTTCTGTGACATCTTTTAAAATTTTCGATGACTATTTTTAAATACTTTATTTATGCTTATCCACCTTCGTTACAAAAATAAAAATTTTTTTGGCATCTGGCCTATTGGGCTTGTGTTTATTATTATAATTTCTATATACTTACTTAGAAATTCTGAAACTTAACAGAGCTGATATTAGAGTCATCGTAGAGCTACTCACAGGACACAACAACCTGAACAAGTTCCAACATCAGATTGGAAAACGACAATCTCCCGCATGCGAAAGATGCCGGGAAAATTCAGAAGAAACATCAATCCACTTTCTCTGTAACTCCCCAGCGCTAATCCAACAGTGTAGGAAATGGTTTGGTCCGGTCTTAATCGAACCAGAAGAAATTAGGAAACTCAGTGCCAAGCAAATCCTAGGTTTCAGTTTATCAGCTGGTTACATAAACCAGTGAGAATAGAAGCGGGGATGGAGTACAAGGGTCAAATTTTTACTTGATTTGGCCAAGTGAAAGAATTTTTACATTGTAAGCAAAAGATAGCTTTCTTTTATTTTTTAGACTTGTTTCTAAATTTACCGAATCTTAAATGAAATAATCTTGAATATTCATGTTTGATCGATTTTTTTTGGGTATTTAGTGCGAGGCATGAATATAAGATTTATCCTTGATACAACAACTTAGGTAAAAACATAATATTATGTTTAAAAACATCGAAGAAACAACATTATTGAGATTTGCACTCATACGAATCAGTTACAGTTTACATGTATAGCTCGTCGTATAGATAGGTATATCATAGCCGATATAAACGAAGAAGAAAATCGGTTCACCGACCTACACCATAGCCGTGCTATGAGTTTGAGTTGTACTGCGCAATCTCTTTAGCATTGTATGAATTCAAGTCATTCTACTACACACACAACACAGTATATACATCTTTTTACTGATCATTTATTTGTACATGTATAATTGACCGAACGAGGTTGGTACAAGTAGACTGTATGTATTAACCAAATTTGATGGAAAATTGTGGAAAACTCAAACACTACGAAAAAATGTTTTAAAAAATAAAAATTTTTTGTAATTGAACTTATAGTTTAAAAATTGGGTGAAGGATCCGATTTTAATCATTTACGAAATCACTTTTTATGTTTAAAATACGTCACCAACATTTCAGGTCACTATCTCTTTTAGTTCTTGAATTTTTGTGATGACGGACAGTCGGAAATGCACTATTTTTAGGTGTTTCTATGAACCCCTAAACCAAAATTTAGTTAGTGTGATCAATATTAATTAGGTAGCGTTACGAACTTTAGACTAAAATTAATATACTCTGACATATTATCTATGTCGAGTATAAAAATTTGTTGAATAAATCTTATTTAATATTTAAATATATTATTAATATATTTTTCAAATATAATCAAATTTTTGAAAAATATTTTATTATATTTTAGATCAATTGAATTTTTTAACACGCTTTTATTAGCTTCACTCGTATGTTTGTTTGTCTGTAGGTAACTCTCTGAAGTTGGCTGCAGAACGCATCTGAACGGATCCTTTGCATGAGAGTAATAAAGATAGAGCGTGTTTTTTTAGTTTTTTTAAACTATTTTTTTAACATTTCTTCTAACTTGCATCATCGTGCATCAAAATGCTTTCATTTGTTTCTATGGTTACGAAATACTTGTATCAATCAAAATATGTATGTCTGTGAATGGAGTATGATTTAACATAGGAAATTTATTAATTTAAATGAATTTCTCAAAATTTATTAATTTAAATGAATATTTATATTCATTTAAAAATTATTACTAATACAATTTCTCCTATCATTCTCACAATTTTCAACCTAATAACTTAAAAGCTATTTTTTGTAATTATTCAATAATTTTTGTTGGACATTTGCTATACAATTAATAAATTATATTTTCTATAATGTGAATGTTTTATTACAAATTTTAGACACTTGTAGCGTTTCAATTGATTAAGAAACGTATTTATGCATGATACGATAATTTTTTGATATAATAAATTTTGTGTACATATTATTTGTATACTTCTTATTTACTTCTAAGTGAAGTCTGCAGTTCACTGAACTACTAGTATGTGTATAGTGTATAGTGTTGTATACTTTTGAATATTGTGTACTCTGATTACTGGTGCATATATACATATATGTATGTAATATATATGTATATGATAGAATACCAATACCATGCACAATTTTAACTGCTACCGCAACCAACAACATCTACCTACCTACACCAAAAAACATTCAACGATCATCAACCAGCGAACGTCTATTGTATTGTTTGTTTTGTATGGCTGGCATGGCAGTGGCGGGACGGATAAAAGAATTTATGTACTATAAAAATGCATCATCACATAACTTCTACGTATAGATTATAAGTTTACAGATTAACGACTTAAGAAGAGATATTGTTAACTCTGTAATAAGCACACTCTTTAATGTAATGTCTTTCAATTTTCGTGCATAAATAACTCACAAAATTTTTTTATTCATGTTATGAAATTTGGTATGCACAATATTAACATAGAAAAGGAGGGCTGTAGATTTTTACATTAGAAATTAATCAATATTATACATGGGAAATTCCATATCATTTGTATAATTAATTATTGAGTTATTTATGCGGACGAATTTATTATATTCGTGGTAAACAATAGTAGAGATATTGAGAATGGTCGGATTTTCTGATTTTAATGAAATTTTATATGTATTTATTTCAATTAAGTTATTTCAATTGCGTTAAATTATTTTATTTTGGAAAACTGGAAATTCAAAAGGGTAGGGTGTCAGAGTTATAAAACAGTTTCAAATAAAAATTGAAGAACATAAAATTTTACATAAAAAGGTTCCTTGTCTTTGTTAATAATAAAAAGTGAAGATAACAAGTAACAGAGTTAATTATTTAGTTTCTCGATATATGATTTAATCGAGTCGATTTTATTTCATTGTTTTGACTACTTTTATTAAGCATTCATAAAATATTATATGTATTAATTAGCTGAAATTGTGGAAAACTCAAACATTTTACGAAAAAATGTTTCAAACAAAAGTTTTTATTTAAAAAAATGATTATTTTTTGTATTTGAACTATCTTTTATAGTTTAAAAGTTGAGCCTAGGATCCAATGGACCGATTTTGTCCTTCACGAACTTAAACTCACTTTTTATATTTAGACTACGTTACCAAAATTTCAGCACGTTATTTATTTTTGTTTTTGATTAATCGTGATGACGGATAGACAACCGGAAATGGACTAATTGAATTGGTGTTTAATTGATAACTTATACCAAAATTTAGAATAAAATTAATCTACTCTGACATAGTATATGTCGAGTATAAAAATAACGAAGGTAGTGCTAGAAGTTTTTACATGATATTTTGTTTAACCACCAGTACATGATATTTTGTTAAACCATGTTTTAGCCCACAAAGCATAGTTTCGCCACCTCTCCGTATACTATTTTAATATAGTTTATATACCGAGGTAAAAGTATATATAGCGGGTTTATAGTATTTCAACTGATTGTAAGTTGAATTTTTTCCATATTTTTTGGTAGATCAATTTTTAATTAGCATTCTTGTATGTGCTTTTGTTAGACCACAGCACGTAGTAGTGATAGTATTAATTATTAATTAAAATTTTGGCCAGCGATTAATTTAAAGCGAAACTTCACATTTGAATTATCAGTTATAACGATTATATTATCGCTTAAAACTACTAAAATAAAATGCTCTAGCTAAATCTATATATTTTTACTATTTTTTTATTTTGGGCCTTATTCTAATGTATTCTTAGTTAATAATGATTATTTTGTTTTATATTTTATTTTCGAAATTTTATTTGATGTGTGATATTTTTTAAGGTTTCTCAATTCGATAGCGTATAAATGTATATATATTTTAATGTTTGTTCGCGGATGTCTTCGTCATTTAAGAACCGATTTAGATGATTTTTTTTTTGGAACTGATATATTCCAAGGGTGGTACCAGGATAAGGAAACCTGAGTTTGATGTCCCTAAAGGGATAGACGATTTTTTGTGAAAAAATTTCATCCAAATGAAAAATTTTTCGTGGTGTTAAAAGTTAATAAAAATTACTTTTTGGTTCATTTTTTTTGAAATGGGTATTTTTTTATTTTTTTAAAATATGAATAGGTATCTAATAATTAAATTCGTTAATTTAAAAATCCATATGTACATTATTCATATCGCTAATAACGACTAGAGTCAGATTAGCGTTCGAATGATCTCTCGAATGACATAATAATCCATTTATAATGTATTTGAAACGTGCATTTTAGTAATACTTTATGTATGTTAAATACAGTGTGTCTCATTTGCTTTTAATTTAACGGTTGTTTAAACTACTCGTTAAGAACAGACTCTGCTTGTTTTACTTTTAGTGATGAAATTAAATATACCTTGTTACATTAGCGTCTGCTAATATTATTTTGTTTTAAACTAGAATATAATGCGTGTTTCTATTTTATTCAATGTCTTTTAAATCTTAACATTATAAAAAAAGTATACACTTGTACGATTTTCTAAATTTTTGAAAAAACATAAATAAAAAGTATACACTTGTACGATTTTATAAACTTCTGAAAAAATAATTAAATAAATTCATTAAACAATTAACCAATGAAGTAACTGGTTAAAATGTGAAACAATACATAATTCAAAGTTATTCGAAATGCGTTGAAAGAACGATCATTTTTCACGGTAGCTAGTGTGCCATGAAAAGTAAAAACACAGTATTGTCAAACTTGTCTTTATTTAAATGACATATGAAGAAGGATCTCAAAAATATGATAACCATTAAAAATTATAAATAATTAATATATACATTTAAAATTTTGATTCAGTTCTCTAAGAACCGGAGTGAAAAAAACCTATGATTATTTTTTTTCGTTCTATCGTTTTACTGGACCATAAGGCAATAATACAAAGTTTTAACTACCTGAGGTGAAAGTATTAAATATTGTAGTAAGTAGTATTGTCTGCTAGTGATAAGTTCTAACTGATTATAGTTAGGCCACAGATCACAGAGTGTAATAAGATGTTTACATAGTGCATAATATGTCAATGAACTGTGTGTGA
Organism: Chrysopa pallens; assembly: GCA_020423425.1. NCBI lineage: Eukaryota > Metazoa > Arthropoda > Insecta > Neuroptera > Chrysopidae > Chrysopa > Chrysopa pallens. The sequence goes on from CM035594.1 coordinate 38,459,358, forward strand.
ATACATACTCTAGGTTATATTATTATAATTATAATTGTAATGTTGAGTGTTAGTTGTCAAAACACCTGACTAGTGTAAATAATTTGTAATACTTCGTCCAGGGAATTTCTTTAAAACACCTGACTACTGTGATTAATTTGAAATATTTGGTCCAGAGAATTTCGACAATCATAGCGGAAATTTTGAAGTATACCTCGTATCGATATGCGGTTTTTTTTATTATGTTAACACATAAAAAAATTTGAGACCTATTATAGTAAGTCGTGGCTCGCTCAAAAATGCACTAAATTCATCCAATTTATATCAATTATAAATAAAGAAAATTTCTTGTACTTTGTCTTTACAAGTGATTTTTATAGTATAGAATAAAATTATTTTCTTTTTAAAAACAAATTTAAAAAGAAAAAATAAATAAATCTTTTTTTTTTTAGAGAACAATAGTACAATATTTCTACAACTTATTTCATCCACTCACTGAATAATACGTGTGTACTCTGCTACGTTGATTGGACGACTAAAAACTGTTTTTATTGTAATGTAACGACGACAATTTTAAATACATCAACCGCGATGATGTTCGTTTTTTTACAATCGTATAACTGAAAGGCATGTGAACGAATCATAACTTTCCTATTACCCTGCAAATGCAATATATTCACAATAATTCCGATGAGATTAAATTTTCCTAAAAGTATTCAGAAGTTATAGCAGTTTTTGTTGAGAAATTTGGCAATTTTTCAAACAAAAACTGCTATCATTTTTGAATACGACAGAAAATATTACTAAATTTTTTTTTAAAATAACACCCCATTTTTAAATTACATAAAATTTAATTTAACAAAAAATTTTTCATCCATGGTATGTCGAACCATCCTTAAGGACGTTTATCAACAGCAGTCAGAAGCATACAATTTTCCAGCACAAATAACTCAAAAAATACTTACTTATTATACTTATAAAATTTTATCAAATTTGGTATGCACAATATTGATACAAATCTAGTTTTAATTTAGAAATTGTAGTCAGTAATTCCTAAGTGGTAATTCCTGTAGTGGACTACCTTATCACAAGGTACTAATTAATTAATAATTATACTATCTAAATTCAAATTTATTCTTAAAATCAAATAATAATGCTAAGTGATAACACAAATCACATTTCAATCAATAAACAATCACATTTTACGAAAATTTGAAAAATTATACCAATTGTATTGAAAAGTTAAGATCCGTATCCGCGGATCTCCATTTTTAACGATTTCAATACATTTCCTTATTTTAGATTTAATTTGTGGCTCTTTCTCTATCAATATACAAAAAAATTTCGACTTCTCTATATTTTAAAAACTGAATATTATCTCCGATCTAACTATACTCCACTAAAATAAGAATTTTATGCAATAGTCGTGTGTAAGTTATGATCTCCGTTTATATTTACGTCACACTTACACGCGTTGATTACACTGTAAAAGTATTTATTATTATATCAAAACACTAAACGTTTGTGTATCGTTAGTAGTAGAGCTATGTTATAATACAATCAAAGCGATAGTGATCTAGTTTTGTCCTAAATAAAACCCCAATATTCACCTACCTAATAATGTAATATGTTGTGCTAAAAGCGTTACATGTCACCGATATCATCATTTATGAAGAAGCAGCGCGTATAGATAGAATAACAATAATATTATACGCGCATTCGTATTACGTTCAGTCATTCGTCAGATATGAAATTTTGTTGTTGAGAGATTGTATAAGATCAGTTGAATACAAAACTGTGTATGATCGACCAGCAATGAGCAAGCATACACTCGAACAGACACTGTTTGTGTATGTATTTTGTGGAGTTTAGTAGTATATTAGAATGTATAAACTAGAGAAATATACTAAATGTAATGTAGTATAGAATTCTACGCCGCAAGCGACACGCGTTGAGCACCGCAGAGTTAACACCATTCAACATACATAGTCTGTTAAAGTATTCTAACTTTGTTATTTAATAATATACGTGTTCGAAATCATAGACTGATATTATATAATGTCTTAATATGTTAACCCATTGCGGTCAAACCTCCAAATAATGACGTAAGGGTAACAAGGGATTCAGCAGATCCCATACAGAAAAATAGTTCCTAGTCGCGTCATATTTGATTTATTAAATTAAATTAATGTGTCAAACTTTAACATTTAAGTAATCCATAGTTCTTTTTCATTTTATTTCCAGATATTGAAATAATTAAATAATAGGAAAAAAATTCAATTATTTTTATACAAAAATTTGTGTAAATTTTAATTTTAGCAATTTAAAAAAATAAAAAACCGCTTTTTTACTCGAAAAATAATATATTTTCAAGAAAAAATTAGCTTGTTTATGAATTTTGAAAAAAACTATAATTTTTTTTTAATAATACTGGACCGCATGTGCCTGTAACGGGTTAAAAGGCATTTATTGTACTCACAAAACCTCAGGTATAATATAATCACACTGAATCTTACCAAATAATAAAAAAATATTCTGACTCACAGGCAAAATAAATAATTATTTCCAAGCGTTAAAAATTTACGAGAATTTGTCGTCATTCATTTTAAAAGCACTCAATCCATGTTATGTAAACTTGATATGATCCTCGTATATTACAAAAATAAGTCTTTTTTTTTAATCTATGAATTTGTGTTAAGAGTCTAACACATACTATATAGAATTTATACATACACTCACTCACTATAGTATATACATATATAGAAATAAGCATTTATATGTTTTCTTATTTGAATTGTTTATTTTAACGACGTGGCCAATTCATCCCATTTTATTGTGATTTCTAACTACCCTTTCTATAATATTTTATAATAAGTTTTGATTGAATTTGTGTAGAATAGTTTTTACTTGTGAGAAAAATCATATTAAAATGACTTCCATTAGAACCAATGTTACAATTAAAAAAACTTTGATCTTGTTTTTCTAGGCACATCAACTTCAATTTGACAATGCTTTTATTTTTTGTTATTAATTAAAGAAAAACCAAGAAAGTTTCATTTCAATCCTTTGAAAGCCATTTTTGACCCAAGTACCTTAAACGATAAAAATCTGTATATATTAAATAAAATTTAAAGAGTTAGGACTGAGTAGTACGCACAGGATCAATGACTTACAAACTATACAAACTACAACTTCAAAAATACAAAGAAAAAAAATAAATAAAAATTTCTAGTTATATTAATAATAATTGCAAAGTCTATGGTTAATAGTAGACTCTGGTATAAGCGCCAACAACTAGAAGAGAATCCACGATACATGATCATAGTAGTAGTAGTATGTATGGTATGTATATACATTATACAAGAGAAAATCAATATGTAACCTCCGGCTGGCGGCTGGTATGGTTAAACTAGTGTTGGTGGTGGTCTCACTCAGCAGTGACTCACACAATTCACTTTACTCGTTCTTTTAACATTATATACATCACCTCCGTTAAATAAGCCCCCCCCCCCCCTCGACTTAAATTTATTTCTCAAAAAATTTCATTTACGTAAATCTTTTGTAAATAGTCTAAGTCAATCATTTGAGAGTTGATATTTTCACGGAAAAAACGAATTTTTAGTTAGTCTTTCTAAACTTTTTTTTCATTTTCTGAAAAAATTACTTGGATTTTTAGTTTTATTCATGAGAGTTAATATTTTTTACACACTTAAATTATACTGCTTTGGAATAATAGGGATGCATGGCTAATTTTTGTAGCGTCTTTACTTCACTAACATTAATCTGAAGTTATTTTTTTAAATCTTAAAAAATACGCAAGATATGGACATTTAAAATTGTTAATTAAACAAAAATGGAAATATGAGCTTATGATGAATGAAGTTCGTAATCATTATTTTATCGCATTGAAAAAGAAAATTGGACATTAACGATAATATTTTTGAGTTTTCGAGCCAAAGAAAATTATTTGAGAGCTATGATATTTCTTTTAACTTAATTAAGTTGACCTTCATTAATTTTATTTCCTGAAGTAATTGACTTGGAGTATCAATTTTCTTTTGATCGATTGAGAATTGTCAGGAGTTTGACAGTCAGAGAATATCTTTTTAGAGTGAATGTTTTTCATGATAAATGAAATTTATTTATTCCACTTTGTTATTAAATATTGTAAGGTATATTCAGCCATTTATTTTATTATTTTAAAAAAGCAGATAATATGAAAATTCATAATCAACTTCACTCGTCAAAGATATCGAAAAATTTATTGTTTTCACGAAAAAATATTAACTCAAATAATTTTTCTTGACTTAAACGATTTGAACAAACGATTGTTTGGAAATTAATTTATTTAAAAATTACGAATATTTTTCGCATTTAAAATGAGAAAACGAATATTTATACCAACCTTACTGTAATAATACCAAAATAAAATAACTTATTTTCATTTTTCGTGAAAAATATTAACTCTTAAAAGATCTCTTTGTTATATTGCCAATCTTTTTTTAACTATTCTCAATCAATTCGAAATAAAATTCATTTTTTAAGAGATAAAATTAATGGAGCACAACATTAAACAAAAATTATACAGTATTTCCGTGAACTCTCAAAAGATTTGCTGCATAAACAACATTTTTGAGTATTAAAGTGGATGGGCTAATTTACCGGAGGTATAAATATATATATCTATAAAATAGAGTATGTATATCTTACACACATTAATGTAAAGAATACATAAAGCATGTCGATGTTGTCGTGTCGTGTTGACCCGATGATTCGACGACCCATCTACAGTTCAATTCACCCATCCATCTTTCCTATATCCATCTTCGAATTTTAGAATATAAAGCAATATATTTATATATATAAATATATATATATATATATATATATATATATATATATATATATATATATATATATATATATATATATATATATATATATATATATATATATATATATATATATATATATATATATATATATATATATATATATATATATATATATATATATTATATATTATATATAATTATTATGGATGAATACAATATTTATTGTATTGACTAATAAGCTTTTTGCTGTTGCGCATTTAATTTTGATACGATTTACTACCTTTTGCTGGTTTAATCTTTTGGTTCAAAATGATATTATATAAAAAAAAACACTCATTTTACGATTGGGTGGATGGATATCGCTTGAAATTTGTCCGAAATATTGATCCCCGGATTGGATTTCATGCAATATCTCACAAACGACGCATTCGATCGTTAAATGGATATTATTTTTGAAATACACAGATCAAATTACCCTTGTAAACATAATTTTATCGAAATCGTTGACATAAAAAATTTCTCGCTTTTATCGATTTTTTTTTAAAGGGTATCCTTAAGAAAATTACGAAAAATCGAGAAATGTTCTTTATCTCCGATTTCGATAAATTGTTTACAAGGGTAAAATGCCTGGTAGATTTCAAAAATAACATCCATTTAACAATCGGAACCGTAGTTTATTCGATCCGGTGGTCAATATTTCGGACAAATTTCAAGCCAAATCTAAACTAACCACTAACCACTTAATCGTAAATTAAGTGTTATTTTTTGTTTTCCTCATTACCCTTCAATTACCCTTAAAAACATGAATAGCAATACAATTTTTTTTGGATTTTAAAGATTTTTCACAGAATCCACGTATTGGAATATGAATGCATTTTATTTTAGCCAATATTGTTAACTATACAAAAGTAAAACTAAGTTTAAATGAAGTTAGAACCACTAAAAAGAAAACTTACTTAAAAATAGACATTTTGAATGTACGCACAATGTTACAAGAAGGAAAAATCGCAAAATTAAAACAATAAGTTAATTGCTTGCTACATAGCCACGTATACAACTGGACTTGTATACGATAGGAGAAAATGAAACAGCATGTTACCAAACAGGACATTAATCATTATCATACCGGCACAGCCTTCGCTGAATGAAAGGAACTCCCCAAAAAATTTTCCCAAAAGTGATGGAATGTAACAATAAAAATTAAAGTTTTATTCTATTTCTCCCACTTATGTGATTTCATTTCACATCGATTGCAAAAACCATACTTTTATATAATGTATAGAAAAAAATTGGTTTTTAAGGAGATTTTTCCCGAAGGTGGTATAAAAAAAATCAACAGTATCGTAAATTTTTGCAATAATTCGGTGTAGGCTATAAATTTAACAGTAGCATAATCGGAATATTTCCGATTCGATGTAAACAAAAAAAACTTATGTTAATTTATAATATTTAATTTTTAAATTGCAAACAATTGGATGTATCTTTTAAATTATTCTTATAAAGGAATTTGATCAGTTTACGCTTGACGAATTTTTTTAAAAAATATTTGTTAGATTACAAAAATTTTTATTTTTATTATTTTAATTTACAGATCACTAACAAAAATGAATGGAATTCATTGGTGGAATATTTTCATCTTCCAGCTCATTGCGTTAATATTGGAGTAGCTTTAAAACATGTTTATTTAAGGTAAGTTACTTACACTATAATTAATTTGAATGAGGATGAAGAAACTTTGCGACAAAACAACATACATTGCATGAAAATATATATCTCTATTTGAATACTTCAAAAACAAACGAAAATTAAAATATTTGCAGTTAAATCCAAGTAAACCATATTTAATAGCGTGTTTTGGCTTTTAATCTTAAAAAGCTCAAACACGAGGTATTTTTCGAAAAAATTTCATGAATTCAAAAGTGTTTATTTTTGCCCAATTTACATAAAACAATCATTAAATTAGCATAAACCTTGTAGAACATCTAAAAAGAAGAGAGATAATAAATAAAAATTTAACCAGAACATGGCCTGGCAACATCATGATCTTTAATATTTAAACTATTCGTAATACAATTCCATTATTTTGGTACATTCAAATTCATCCACCTGGTCCTGGTCTATTTATATTTTATTTACAAAGGGAGGGTACGACCTTGGGATTAGACTGCGTCTTATTGTACTCCTTTAGGGTGTTCTTCCATATATGGGAATGAATTAGAAAATGACGGAACTGTGACTGAGACCGCGTTAAATCATTGAGGCTGAACTGTGATGGACAAGTGAGAATAATATTATTTCTGACTGAGACGAAATGACTGAACTGTGACGTCACTGATATGTACAAATATATCTTAAGACAGGCCTCACTTCATTCGATCACTTATGTAATAAAAGATGAATTATTTGGGAATAAAATTATTCAGTAAGAATTATATATTATATTAAACATTCCGTTAATCATTTTGAGCTGCACAATCTAAAACTAAATAAGACATTTGATATGGAAGGAATGTTATCAAAGCATGCTAGGTCAGTATGCGTTCTGTGTTGTGTATACACATAAATATATTTATGTATAAATGTGTGTGATATTAAATACTGCGTCGATAGAACTTCACAATAACACACTGATATTCTGACGTACACAGATACACTCACAAAGTAGTCACAAACACCAAGTATTATATGACGTTGTATGCATAATCAGCTGATATGTCCATCCCACCCAAGGTTTCTTTAATGTACTTGATGAAGTTGGAGTGTACGCGTTTATTGTTATCATCATCGCGACGTTCGACTATACAAACAGCACCACATACGAACGACGACGAGTCGTAAGTCCAAGCTAACAAATATGATAGTTTATGTAACTCAGAGTGAGACCTAGTCTAACTATTCAGCCAGAGCCAGTAAATAAAAATGCACCTACACTAAATATTTATAGACTAAGAACTCTCCATAATCACACATAGCACATTAGATTATCTTGTGTAGACTGCTTGTCGACTGTCGTCGGCATCAGCACTCATATATATATATATATATATATATATATATATATATATATATATATATATATATATATATATATATATATATATATATATATATATATATATATATATATATATATATATATATATATATATATATATATATATATATATATATATATATATATATATATATATATATATATATATATATATATATATATATATATATATATATATATATATATATATATGTATATATATGTAATGTCACCTACACACGTGATAGGGGAAAGTCGCTATCGATGACAACTATATTTTAATTTGTTGCAGTTTAGTTTGGAAATAACAATAGTGTACTAGTGTAGAATAGGAAATCAGTGGATTGACGTCTATTGAGGGTTCATTTCTTCATAGTCCTTAATCCCCTTAGCGTCCAATATATATATATATATATATATATATATATATATATATATATATATATATATATATATATATATATATATATATATATATATATGTATATATGTATATATATGTAATGTCACCTACACACGTGATAGGGGAAAGTCGCTATCGATGACAACTATATTTTAATTTGTTGCAGTTTAGTTTGGAAATAACAATAGTGTACTAGTGTAGAATAGGAAATCAGTGGATTGACGTCTATTGAGGGTTCATTTCTTCATAGTCCTTAATCCCCTTAGCGTCCAATATATATATATATAATATAAAATAAAAAAATTATGATAAATCATCGCATGACATTTTCAATCTCAACAAGTTAATTTAAAAATTTCAAACTGTTATCATAAACATATAATTGGGGTAAAATCTATGAAATCATACTTTATAGTTTCAATCGCGCGATTAATTCGAACCTGGGTCGTGATGACTATCAATGATATGCTATTTACTATAAACTCGAAGAAAGATATCTCAGGTTGTTCAATCATCAAACAAAATTTATACAGTTCAGTGTAACAGTCGCTTTTCGCCAGTCACTAGTTGCTATAGTGTGCATGACGCATAAAACTTATTTAATATTGGTTGCACCATTCCACTTACCTGGAGTTAGCGCGAGGTCAATAAAGTGTTTGCGTAGACTTTTAATTAGATTTTATTAGCTATTCCAAAGAATACACAGACATAAATATATTTCTTCAACTTTCATGCCTATTGACTATCGACTTTCCCTATACTCCCAGTTTTTGTCTGGACAGTTGCACAGACTGAATTCTATAAACCCACCATAAGTTCAATTGAATATATATTGAACCAATTGTAATTAGCTATAACTCTCGGTTAGTGAAATTGGTGAAACTCAGTTTAGGATTTTTCGAATCAATTTCTATTATTGCCTCAATTTCTCCTAGGTTAAATTAAGAGTAGATGGTTACTCGTTCTTAATTTGGCGATGGTATGCAGACCGTAAATTGTTTATATTCGCCACAATATCAGCTCTAATTTTGTATTCTGTTTAGATTAAGTATTGAGAGTATTTTATGAACGCTTATGAGTAAAAGCAGTTCCAATATCGATATCAACCATATGTCGAGTATCTAAACAATTAACAATTAGTTGTTATGTGCATTTCTTTACAATGTAATAAATAAAAATTTTTCAGAAAGTTAATGAGATGATTCTCCATATCCACATATTTTGTTTTAAATGGTTAATATTTTTTCTTATTTAAAAAAATAATTGATAAAAATATTTTTTAATATTAAATTGTTACAGATATTTAGATCGGTATGAAAAAGTACATTTTTTGGGTGAGGTAGTAGATCGAGCAAGTGTGGAAGATGACGAACACCGACATAAACGATGGTCCGCAAGGGCAATGCATTCGGTACCTCTATCATACAATTACCAACAGCACAATATTGCCGGTAAGTTAACACATTCTTCTTTGTCATATTTTAGTAAAAGAAAACTAATACAAATTTTTATTTTTATACGCACATAAATAAAAACATAACACTGCGAAAATGAATTAAATAGTTTAAAAGGAAAAAGAATAGTAGAAAAATATGTGAAAGTTGATTTAAAAATAGATTTCTCTAACACTATAGTACTCGTAGTGATTCAATAATTTAAAAATTTCAAATTTTGTGTTTTGATCCTTATATACCAAATTTCATTCAAATTAGACTGAAATTGTTGTTATATGTAGATACAATATGTACCGCGTTAAGTGTCGGCATCCGCAATATTGACATGAAAACGAAAGCTTGTTTAAGAGTTTCTCAAAAAAATATTTCTAAATTATTAATTTTTAATTTATTTTAGAAAAAACTTTGAAAAGTTCTAAGTTTTCATGTCCAGTTTGTTCATTTCGTATATCATAGCATTTGTAAAATTATTTTTCGAGTTACTTGTGCTGTGTTGTGCTTTTTTTTTTTACTTTAGTTTTTTTTTTTTTTTTTTTTTTATTAAAAATAAATTCAGAACTTGCAAACTTTATTGAATCAATTTAGCTCATATGAAAATAAAGAACTATTTTTGCCTATTTTACTTGTTCGGTAAAAAAAATCCAAAATTTCGCTAAAAGTAAGAGAATGTTGTCAATTAACAATGAAATCGATCGATCGATAAAATAAAATGAATAATTCATTTTAATAATAATAAAAACTCATTTTCTCAAAAACTCCTGTGAAAAATAATTATTATTATAAAACTCATTTTCCAAAATAATGGTTTCTTATTTGTTATTTAATATGGAAATCATTAAAACATCTCTAAATTTAGTCAGGGAATTTTTTCAACTATACTTCTGGAAAGCTTGGAAATAGCAGGGAATTTTATTTTCAATAACCGGTGGCCACCATGTTTATTCTTCGTTTTACGTTCAAATTAAATACCACACCCTGTAAACAATAATTTAATGAATTTCCTCATATTTCATAAATTATTATGGTCTTGATTTTTCTTGATTTGGGATATTTGAGATATAAATATATACAATTATTTAATCATTGGAGGTGGAATAGGGAACAAATTATTTGAATCGTGCTGTCAAATCCAAAATACGAAAGTAGTCATACTAAGACGACCATACTTTAACGAACGACCACAAACTGTTTCCAATTTATTTTTATTATGGATGCTTGTTTGAGAAGAGTTTTCAAAATTTAGTTAGTAAAATTATTATGTAATAAATAAAATTTTATAACGTCGATTTCGAAGCTAAGTCTGATATTTAGTAAAGGTTGTGATCATTAGCAAACTTTGTGTTAGTTAGCAAATATATTTTTTAACGCGTTCCAATTAAATTTCTAAACGAACTAACTGAGGGAACATTTGTTCACCGCTAGTATAAATCTGACAACAATAAATAATAATAATAATGTGTTGAGTATATGTATACATATTAATATCAGAAAACATGTTATATTTTTACTCACAATCAGTTTTATAACTGTGTGATTAGTTGAAGGTTTCTACCTCTCAACAACTGGTAACCAAACTATACTATACATAGCACTATATACAAGTATATGACTCCGATCGGTGTAACTGTCTGGTCTGGTCTAACAACTACAATTACATTCCATATACAAATGCAATTCTTTATAATACATACAAGTATTAATAATGATAAAATGTAGTACGCATGCGTATTTAAAACTATACATAGCTAGAAATCATTGCATAAATTGTTGATAATGCACAATCAAGAATATACATAGGTACACACACGGTATAAAGTGTTTTTTATATGTAAATACTTTATAACTAAATCTCATTGAAAAAACGAATAAACTTATTTATTCATTGTTAATTCCATGTCTCATTGTAACTGAAGTCAAGAAAACCTCAAACTTCATAATAATTTCGTCACAGATAGAGTATAATAAAAGAAAAATTATGTATGCAGTTCCCATTCGATAGAAGTGAAACTTCGAAAATGCAAACTTCAAGATAAGGAGACAAATATTGAATTTCAGGAGTAGAATTATTGGGTTTATGTGTGATGATATTAATACCAAGTTTAAAATTATTATACATTTTATTCACATAAGTATATATTACATACATTACACTTATCCAATTTCCGAGTTTGAATTTTCTATATAAGAGAGAATTTAACTAACTGAATTATGAAATAGTTTTGATGTGATAAATATATCATAGACAAATATAGTTTTATTTTCTTTTCTTTTTCCCGATAATTATGACAATATTCTGTATTCATAGAAATATATGTGTACAATACACTACGGTTGTATGATGTCTATACACTGGTCTTTATTTCAATTTTCCCAGAGAAATGTTTCAAATGAAAGTTGTAGCTTGAAATGTTTAGTTAATATACTAAGATTGAAGAAAATCGTTGAAGCCATTTTCTAGCCAAACATATATATCCTGAAAATCAAATTAAAATGATCGGTTTTGGTTTGGATCATATTGTAACCACACAGACAGGTCAATGTCTAACAACCATTTTTTGGACTCGCATGAAACTCCGAAATTTGTCCCTTTTATAATTGTATGATAATCGAAAGTTAAAAAAAAAGAGTACAAAAAATAATTTTCTTAATAGTTTCATAGTCTTTGATAAAAATTAGGAACGTATATGTACACCCGTCTGCTTGTCGAAAAAAACTTACTTTTTTATTAAAACAATGTGTAAAAATTATGGTTACGTCTATTTAATTTAAACTAGATACAGTAGCAACTTTTTTTAGTAAAAGATTTTAATGATGTATTTTATAATTTATTTATTTGAAAATTAATATTTTATTTAAATAAAGAAAATTAAATTTGGAAAACATCTTAACACACATCGTTAATTTTATTATTTCGAATATCACACATACTCTAAAATTTTTAATTTTAGTATAGCGTTGGTTTGAAACTGAATAAATTATGAAATAGAAAAAAAAACATAAAAATAATGTATTTTATTATTTTTAATTATATATGAAAGATTATTCAGGTCGTTGCAATTTTTGTTTGTTGTTTTGGGATAACCCGATTTCATTTTAAAACTTAAAAATAGGAATACATGATCATAATTTTTATTTTTTTCAGAATCCATGCGATCTCATAACGGATTATCTGCAGATTTATACAGACCAAATGATTATGAACGACTATTGTTATGCTTATTAAGTCCGTTACCCAATGAGCAAGATTTTGCTATCAATACTTGTACATTGCTCTCTAATGAAGGAAAACATCACCTGAAACTAGAAAAATGTCCGCGTTTAATTGATTATCTTCTGGCACATGCTGGTGTTTTTAATCATCGTAAGTATAATTTAATTCGTTTTCTCTCAAAAAAGTATTCCTGTAAAAATCACTCCTATTATCATAATGTAACTTTGTAAATACCTTTATCAATAACTAACTAGTAATTGTAAATGTTGCTAGAAAGAGCTTTTACATCAAACAAATAAAATTTAAAATAGTTCTTAATCTTTTTTTTTGTTGTATATTTTAGATTCACTTCGACCATTATTCCATCACGTCTATAGTAAAGTACGAAAACAATCATTAACATCTTTTTGGTACGATTCAATAGTGCACGAACAATTTGTGGACCTTACAAATGAATCAAAATTTATAAAACGAAAAACAGTGCTGCCAGTATTAAATACATTCTCAAAGAAAGATAAAAATCACGCGGGGAATAAAAAAGAAGAAACAAAAACATCACCTAGTGGTAAAAAGAATGTGGCTATTAACAGTGAAACCCAATCGAATACATCAAAAACGCCACAAAATGATAGTGATGCATCGTGTTCAACGAGTGAAATTCCGCCAAAAGATATAGTGAGTGATAGTGGTATTAGACTAAGTGATGATAAAAACAGTCCGAATATTGATGAAACCGTTCCACCCACACCTTCATCATCAAAACATAGTGATGATTTAGCGGTTCCGTCATGTACAATTGATATTAGTGAAAGTGATGATTTATTTGCACAAGAAGAAGAAGGCAAACAAAAATTTAAATTAAAAATTGAACCTGGTGATCGTGATTTGTTTTGTGTTGGTCGAACTTTAGGCACACAAGAATATGTTGGCCAAAGAGTGTTACAAATAGCAAATATATTAAGAAATCTCAGTTTTACCGAGGATAATATTACAGTTTTAGCGAATAATATTACATTTATACGATTTTTATTGCTATGTACGAACTCACGATGGAATACGCTGCATCAATACGGTTTTGATATGTTATCAAATGTTGCCACCGAAATAGCATTAAAAGATCCTATACGTGATCGATTATCCGAATGTTTATTATTGACAATTACACAAGGATTGTCGTGTGATGATCGTTTCGTCGTTATTTCTGCATTAGATGTGTTAAATAAATTGAGCCAGAATGAAGCAAATGAAGATGTTTTGCTACGATATCTGGAACGAAGTGTAAGAATTGTTATTGTTTATTTCTCAATAGTTTTTTAAAATATCTTAAAGGAGTAACTAATTTTCTGTATGAATTTTAATTTTAAACTTAGAACCTTTCAAATGTACTATTAGATCTGGTAATCTAACTTGCTAATTCAAATTGCATATTTACTTTATTTATAACAAAAAAGAAAATGTCAATTTTTAGAAATGCAAATGTTATTTTTAAATATTAAATATACATTTTATTTGTATTTACCATGCCCAAATTATTATGCTGTTTTGTAAAAAATCGGCTAACTTGATCTCAAAAAAAAAAAAATTATTCAATTTACAGAATGATGTCTACATTCATAACGATTTACCTCAGTTTCTATTTAGTTAATTTTTTATATTATGAATTGGATACTGTGTTTCGAAAATGACTTTGTCATACGTGCCAAATATGAATTGTAACTACTAAAAACAGTTTAATAAATAATTATAATGTAAATAATATTTATGTTATAAATTTCAATTTTTTCATAAAATAATATATAAATTGTATCTAATGAGATATGACTCAATTCATAACGATTTACCTCAGTTTCGATTTAGTTAATTTTTATATTATGAATTGGATACTGTGTTTCGAAAATGGCTTTGTCATACGCACCAAATATAAATTGTAACTACTAAAAACAGTTTAATAAATAATATAATTATAATGTAAATAAACTTTATGATGTAAATTTCAATTTATTCATAAAATAATATATAAATTGTATCTAATGAGATATATTATGCTATTTCTCCACATCATAATTATGTCATAATATAAAAAAATCAGCCTTTAGAAAATTCTTACAGTTTTTTGTCACTGACCTCTCGGACTATTTGTTTATTGGTCAATTCATATTTTAATTATTCAATTATAATATATATTAAATTTAATAAATTAAATTCTAGTACAACTTTATTTTGTATTTATTTTATTTTGCAGGTATATGAGCAAGTGTGTACGTTTTTGACTATTCAAGACATTATGTTGCTAATATATACGCTGGAGTGTTTATATGCGTTGACTTCACTTGGTGAAAGAGCGTGTAATCATATTAGCAAAATAACCGGTATATATGATATTTTAGTATCACTAGTTACTGTGGAAGCTCAATCATACGGCCCAAAAGCATGCATTGGAATGAAAGTTGTAGAAACAGTACCACCTGGAGCTGCTGCATTAGCAGCAACTCAACAACCTACGACATCGATTGCAATTACCACAACATCGTCAGTGCAAACTTCATTATCTACAAGTATTTCAACCAGTAACAGTCTTTCAAATACCATGGCAACACCTGCATTACCAATGCCGTCACCAAATGTTGCTACTCCAATTTTCACAAGTATATCAACTCCGATCTGCTCTCCAGTTGCTACACCGGTCGCAACATCAATAGCAACAAAAATAACGACAACTAATACAGTTCCATCAACAAATGTACGAAATACGCCGATACCTATATCATTAAATACTGTACCAGCATCTTCACCTCCGTTAATCTCACAACCACCTGTGAGTTTACCTCAACTAGTAACGGCACAGACACAACCTGCTAAAATTCAAATACAGCCAATTAATCATAATGTCCAACAACAACATGCGCATCAGCAAGCAATTCAAGAAAACGAACAATTTGCTCTTGCATGGCTTCGTGCTAATTTTGAACCAGATTTAAAGGGCCGTATTGAGCAACAAGAGTTGTATAGAAATTATCTAAATTCCTGTTCAAAAATTGGTAGGAAAGGTGTAATTGCCCCTTTACATTTTCCACGATGTGTAAGGTATGTTAAATTTATTTGTTAATATTTTTTATCCAACAGCTTGTTATTTGATTGTTTTGCATAATTCTAAGATTTAAAAATAAAAAATCAGACAAATGGGTGTGAAACACCCCCAACTTGCGGTTCTGTAGCGTCTATTAAGTTACAAGTAATGAATGAGAAATATAAGTAAGTTCTATAGGAACTCCTGTCTATAAAACTTGCCAATATATCTTGTTTGGAATAATTTCGTTTGAAAGAGTTATTAAAAAAACCTCTTACCGAGATTTTTTCGAATTTTTAATAAAATATTTCTAACGACTTTAAAAGCTCATTTCTCATAAAAAATGCATCTGAATTAACAAAGTCACAGAAAAATTTTTATTATATTTTTTACAAACTATCCAATGACACAAGATGGGATTCACGAAAATAAAATTTTTATATATTACTTTAATGTATGGCACTCACAAAACATTATACATAACTCCCACAAGATTATTTCCCTAATTACACTACATAACTTTGTGGCGGCTTACATAAGATACAATTTTGCAAAAATTGACCCAGATTATTACAAAAATGATATAGTTATAAATATGATATACTGGTGCATGTACAAGCGAAATTATCAGAGTTCCGATTTTCTCCATTCGACGATGGAACCGATAAAACGATAATGGATTTTAATTGAGGATATACTATAAATTTCACAAAATGATCGTAAGAATAGAGATCGTTTTTAAATTATCTTCATAATTTATTTTAGTATCTTAGTGGATAACGCACATTCTTTTATTTTATTTAAAATACAATTTTGAAGCTTGTTTCGGATGATTTTGAATTTTATGTACTTTTTAATACCCAAAACTGGAAATTTTGAAAATTAATAGAAGTAAAATTTTAAATTTGTGAAAAGATTATTTTCGTAAATTTCATCTTTATTATAATTTGTAATTTTTATCTTTTAAAATGAATATTAGCTAAATATCAGCAAATTTTTATTTGAAAACTTAATTGATAATGTTTCGTTATTTACTATTTATTTATAATGTGTCTATCGGAACAGTGTTGATTGAGTATTCACTTTAATGTTTCAGTTAACTCTTAATCATATTTTTACCATAAAGATTATTTAAAAAAGAACTGCTACTATTTTTTTTTTCTTATTTAAATTCCTTATTGTCTTAGATCGACTTTTGGAGGAACAGTTGGTCCAAATCCATGTAAAATTGATAATCAACAGTATTATGAAGGAATTAAAATACGAGCACAACCATTAACTATAAATTGTCAAACTTCAGTACAACAGCAAACCTTAACACTAACACAACCAAGTTCACCTCGGCCGCCAACTCCAAAAAATACAAATAGACGTAATGCTAATGCGAAAATTCAAAATACAACTCAAGTAGTCCAACCAAATGTTCTTTCACCAACAACTTCAGACACCACTGCCACAGCCAATGATTTAATGACAACTCCACCACCTTCACCGGCTTCTCCTATTTTGAAGGCACAGTTAAGTGCTCCATTTAAAAAGGAAACAACTGTTATTAAAATGGAACCAGCTAAGAGTCAGGTAATTATTTGTATATAGTGTTTAAATGTTAATCCCGAATTCAAATTAGGAATTTCTGAAGTATTCAAATTAATTTACATCAAGTATCGATAGCGACTCGAGAATAAAGGCATTTTCTTTATCAGAAAAATGCCATTTTTTCACTTCTGATTTTTGTTGCTAAATAAAATTAATATGACAAACCATTTAAATACTCCTCGGTATAAACTCGGTATAAACTAATTCTTCTTAAACGTACAGTATTGATAAGATTTTTTTAATCCTTTTGTAAATATTTTCTGACAATAGAAGCTTAGTATGCTACTAGAACTGAAAACAAAATAAATTCTCTACGTTATTATTTTCAGGTATCTGCTCATCCACATTTGAGTCAAGCATTATTAGGTGCAACAACTGGCGGGCAGTCAACAGCGGCCAGTAATGGTGGAAATCTGAATCAATTAACGAATGTTGTTGTAACCAGCAAGGAACCAATTGTAAATAATACATCAAATTTATCGAATTCAATACCACAAAATAGTTCATCATTGATAAAGAGTTTGTTAGCAACAAAGGTAACAAATGATTGCATGACAGTGCCAATGAGCATGAGAACAGCGAGTGTTGTAACAACCGAGTGTCCATCTGCGTCGCACGTTGTTGCATCTGTAGTTAATACGCAGGTATATTTACTAATACTCTAACTGAAAACAACGTAAGATTTTAGTCGTTTATTTTAAGAATGATGTGAGCCTACTGTTAATTTCAAGGTTTTATAGTGGTATATCTCAAGAACAAGACGATAAACCACGTAAAAAAATGATTAAAAATAGGGTTATACAATTTCAAAATTGGATGATTGTTATCTGTAAATTTTACTTAACCACAGTTACATAATTTAGAATTGCTTTTCTAAATTAATATTAAGATGTTTTGTAAAAGTAACTTAAATAATTTTATCTTTGTTCCTTATATCTTACATGTTACATCTTACCTTTGTTCCTTTCGTAGAGAATTTTATGCTGCTCTATAAAAAACAGGTTCAATGATTTTTTTGTACTAAATTTTTTTCAATGTTAACATGCGTTCAATGAGCTGTAATGAGTAATAAAAAATAGAATACAATTAGAAATTCTTCACTAAATTGAAACGTCATTTTCCCCTAAGACACGACGCCAAAGTGATTAAAATTTTATTTTAAGATCAAATCGCTTCAGTATTGAAAATCCACCCTGATCTTTAGATTCTGTTCCTATTTACAAATTTTCAATCCTTTTTATTTTTCTCGTTGTTGCTTAGGACTTTAGTAAACTCTGATTGGGATTAATTTTGACACTATTATTAAGTCATGATTTTTAGTGAATATACAATGTAGTACTAATAATAATATAATAAATAAAATATTTTTAGTATTAATAAAGTCGTAAAGAATGTATTAGAACCGAAATAATTTGTATTTAGAATAGAATTTGTGTGATTAACAAACAATTCGCATGTCCGATATTGAGATAAAACATTTTTTTAACTAACAAATTTTAATAATTTATAATGTATATAGATCATGTAAATATTTTAGCTAATTATTATCTTAATTATAATTTCCAGAAATAGAATGATACTTAAAATTAAGCGATAAAGCATAAAAAACATTTTTGTAATTTGTATCACTTTTTACTTGTAATATCTGAGTCTATCACAGATCATATATAAGCTAGTATTTTTGGGAACTGGAAATTTAATTTTTTTTTTGGTACTAGCTCGTGGGTTACTGAGTCAATGATGTTCCTTGGAATGAGGTAGAAAATGATGGTTAAATATTGCGTATTTTTTTAATTCCATTAAAAAGTTTACAATTGTAGTGATAGTATAGATATACTTTATGAATTGTTTGTTTTATTTTTATGGTATTATCACTTGGGTCATTGAGTCAGTGCTTGTAATTTGGCCTCTATAAGTCAAAAATAAGAAAAAAAGTCAAATAGTTGACGAACGCCTTAATAACTTACTCACAAAACTTCTGAATCCTAACTTAAAAATTTAATCTAGTTTTTATCCTTGTTCGGATAATCATCCGCTAGACTCGATTTTTTTTCACTATATTTATCTATGTATATTTATTATAGTTTTTAATAATTCTTTCAATTTTTCTAGGTTCAGATTCTGTATTGTAATAAATAAAATTATTATAGAAAGTTAAAGATTTTTTATTAAGATTTTATGTATTTTTTTAGGTTACACAACGCCAACAACGCATGGCTCAACAAAATATATCTCCTCAACCTGTAATACAATCAGTTAAAACTGTTAAATATACAAAAACGACAGATTCACCAAACAATTGTCGAATAAATGGTGCGCAAATAAAAACCGAATTATCTGATTCGGTAGTAACGTCTTCATCGCATCTTATAGCGCCTATTAATCCTACAGAATTTGGCAATCCAACTGTAATAAATCCTAGACGAAATTCACAACCGGTCCCACCACCGTTAGCCCCATTAAGTTCTGGGAATGTAAAACATATAAAAACATCGACATCACCTAGATTAGATGTAGAAGATTCAAATTCAATTGGTAATATTTCATTAGCATCGAATAGCGGTTTAGGGAATGTTCAAATGAATGTAATTGAAGATGGTGATAATTCTTTAACAAGTTTCGAAGGTATTTTATTAAACGGGGTACCACCGACGTCAATAGACATTGATGCATCAGAAGATAACTCAAACATATCGATTGTTAAGCCAAAAACACAAAGTTTAATGTTAGCAGATTTATTAGAGAAAAAAATTGAAAAGAAAGATCCTCCACTTATGAATGGTGTGTTAAGGATAGGTGATAAAGGTTTAGAATTAGTTGAAAATCATATAGAAAAAGTATTAATGTCTAAAGAAAGTAGTATTATAAACAAAATACCAGATAATGAAAGTAAAGGTGTATCAGTGATAGTTGATAATAGTGAACTAAATCGAACCGCACTTCTTGTGACCACAACTCAACAAGATTTATCAATGCAGGTAGATTCATCAAATAATATACAATCACCATTAAAACGACCTGCATCAGATGAACCTGAAGACGTTCAAGTAAAACGACCACATTTATCATCTGTCATAGTATCCAATACAAGTATTAATGGTAATATAACAAATCCTGTAGATAATATCAATACTGATACAGTTGATTCCTCTAATGGAGATGATGGTGAAGTTGGGAGTGTATCTTCAACAGCGGCTAATTTATATGCAGCACTAGCTGCTGATGTACTTGACGAAGAAGATATGGAAGAAGAAATTCCTCAACCAACGTTAGCACCACAACCTGCTCCGATACAACAACCACAGGCTCAATTTACACAAATTATGCAGAATAAAATAATAACTTCCCCATCACCGACACCTCAGCAACCTCAACAACAATTAATTGTACATACTGGTAATCGACAAATAATTGTCTCACAACCCCAAGTGATCTCGTCGGGTGGACCACCTCAAATGATATTCACTGCCAGTGGACAATTTATTCAACAGGGAACAGCTGGAACTGCAACAATTAAAACACCACAAGGACATCAGATGCCTCTACTAGTTCAAACAAATCAAACTTTACAAAATAATCAACAACGAATGGTATTTTCACAGATGCCTCAAAGTGTTCAGTTTGTTGGTGCTCAAGGTAATCAATATTCTATTTTATTTATTCACTTAATAAAATTTCAATGCGAAAATATTTCCAGTAGAAGTTTCCATCTAAGTAGATGCTATCTGACTTGTTAAGAGCGAACAGCTTAGTGGTGAAAATCTTTTATTCTTCAACTTGATTTGATTATTTTAACAATGCTAATTCATTATGTTAATTATAAGTTTCACGACTGTAAATAATACGCTAGATTTTTTTATTTTCTTGAACTGTAATTAAGTTAATTTTTTTTTTTAGGTAATCAATATGTAATATCAAGTGGTAATGCATCCGGACAAACAACATATGTAATGGCGCAACCTCAAACTGCCATTGTCCAAGGTCAAACGCAAACTGTGTTAGTTGCACAGACCACACAACAAGGCACACCTTCCAAAACAATTATTATCTTACAGCCACAAAATTCAACAACACATCCACAACAAAAAGTTGTAATGACTCCTCAGGGACAGCAAATGGTTATGACACAAGTGGCACGACCTGTTATACAAGCATCGACAATTGTATCGTCTGCACCGTTAATGTCACCAGTTAATACACAACAACCAACGGTGATTACAACCAATGTATCATCGTCAAATATGGTTAAAAACATACAATCCTCTATTGCTAGTGTTGTCAGTTCTGTTGGACAAAATACTGGTGTTGTGAATAAAACAGTTGTTGGTGGGAACACAACTACATTTGTACAGCAACAATGTCCAGTGTCAAAAGTAATAACGTGCACGAAAAATACCCAAAATACTCAAACTATTAGTGTTGTGAGTGTTTCCAATTCTACAAATATTAACACTAGTACTATTACCACGACTATTGCTACGAATACATCTACTACATCGGACAATAAACCAACTGTAGCCGTGGTGCGTACATGTGCTGGTGGTGGTAAACAAATAGTGAAATCTGGAGCTTGTCAAAATATTCCATCACCTGTAGACTCTATTTATGTGTGTGAATGGAAAGGATGTTCAAAGTAAGTTATATGTTTATCGAAACAATCGTTTAATATAATTGGGGAAATTTTTTTTTGCAAAATTACAAATATGTTCATCCAACCCGCCTTTAGTATTCAGCATTGTTAAACATGCATTTTTGTTATAGAAATAGTCTAGACTTATTTATGTTATACAGTCCTAGATTCTAGACCTGGGAATGGAGAATTAGGGTTAATTTTTCTTCCGAAATATTTAGGATTTGGACAATCTCACTACCTGGTACGTTTTTATGGCATCTCGTAATCAAAATGACAATTCACACTTTAAAGTGGTATATGTCCTGTTTGTATTTTTAAATTATAAAAGAAAACAACTTTTTCCAGTGCTTTCGAAATATGTCTAGTACGTAGGTCCCACTAAGTATTTTGAGTCGACTACCATGTGAACTCAAACTCAAAATACTTAGTGGGACCTCCTACGTACTAGACATATTTCGTGATTTAATTAATATTTATATATAATAAATAATATATTTATATGTTAAAAATTTTACACGCGCGCATGTTTTAACAAGCCGTATTTTTTAACAAGTATGAGTGTAAAAAGTTACGCCAAAAACATAAGAAATTAATTTCATTTTATCGGAAGTAGTGTTGTAGCAGGATCTAAATTTAATGTAGGCATGGTACATTATGCGAGTCTTTCTAGTGGCACGAAAATACAAATTGGCAGTAAATCACCATGTCAATTATTATTATCATTTTATGACGAAAAGTTGTTTTTTAATTATGTTTTATCTTATTGTTTAAAAATTGAGTTTTAAAATGAATGCATAATCAAAAATTCAGATTGACTGTTTTCGTTTTTCACGAGTAATTATGTTAAAAAAAGTTTTATCAAAAATTTGATAAAATTGATTGTTAGATAACCTAAGTTTATGTAGAACGAGCTTAACCGAGAAATTAATTAGCTGCTGGTTTGGATTTACTAAACATAAAATTTTTAATATATTTTTTCTTTATGTATGGAACCAGAAAATCTTATTAAAAAATTGGTTGGAAAAAATCATTTAGTAAACATTATTGATTTGTAAATTTTTTTAAGTTTATTCGAATATTTCGACACATCATAATGAAAAAATGATAAATAATAATAAAAAAATAATTTCAAATTAAACTCATAAAATTTGTCATTTGCAAGAAGATAAGAAAGTTTGCAGTGGTTATTAAAAATTAGGCATAAATTAATGTAAAACATTTTTGGGAAGGAGAGAATTATTTACATAATATTTATACAAAATTTTATTGTGATTACAGTAAAAATGGATATAAATCGGCGAATGAAGTTTTACTACATGCTGTAGATGCTCATTGTCCTACTGGATCTGAAGAAATAATTTGTATGTGGGAACGCTGTGATAGTATGAAAAGAAAACGATTTTCTCTTATGACACATCTTATAGATAGACACTGTAATCCTGAGGTATTTATTTATTTTTATTTAATGTAAAATTTGAAAATAATATAAACTGTTACAATAAATTTTATTTATCACCTAAATATTAAAGATCAAAATGAATAGTTTATTTTGAAATTGACTAGAGTCTATTTATTTATTTAGTACAGCCATGATTTTATAGAACTAAAAAAACCATTCAATTGACCTAAATCACTTTCAAAGCGTAAAAAATTGATTTTATTTGTAACAATTTTGTTATATAAAGTATTATTAATAATTATTTAATTTTTCATTTTATTTAATAATTTTTTTAACGTTTAGGCCATGAGACTAAGTGCTATGCGCCGAAAACAGGTCACTGGTCGTAATGATCATCCGACAGTTACAGCACCTCACCCGGGCTATGCACCAGATGCAGCTTTACATGCCATTAAAAGGCATGCACTTGAATTTGTAAATCCTAAAGAACTAATGGTAAGTTATTTCATATTAAATACTTTAACATAACTTAATCATCTTGATAACCATATGATAACTTTTATTTCTTTTACTATTTTCTTTCAAATAGTTCTTATACAAGTTATTTTAAGTGTGTAAATGATTATGAACAATTTTCAAGTAATCTTCGAAAATTTTCAGAGTGTACAAGTTTGTTAAGTTATTTTAAAACATAGAGTACTTCATTTGTCAGATTCGACATCCTTAAGTTTATTACTTCTAAATAAATTTTTGTTGCTTTTATTTAATTAGATGGATATTTTATTCAGAGAGTTAAAGTCGGAACGAAGGATCCCAAATGAGTCTATGGTCCTGTGATTTCTGTATCGCGACAACCCCGTAATAGGAAATGGCTCTAACAAGCTTACATCGCGATTACTGAAATAACGATGGCATACGTCAGCATAATTGTGCATCGTTGTGCATAATTTCAACTGGACCATTTAACTGCTTTCCCTTAGATAAAATTCACCAGGGTACAGGTGAGAAGAAATAGTGGGCGGTCACATAAGACACTATAACTTGAACTACCTTCTTTAAAATTTGTGATTTCCTATATGTAATTTCAAGAAATTACGTATTAAGTTGGATTTAAAAATTTATAAAAATAAGTAAAACAAGTACCACTGTTCAACAAAAAGATTTTTTAATTTATGATAAAAATATTGATTTATGTTAATATTATTTCTCTATTTTGGGGTATAAATAAAAAATTAATTTTATCTTAAAACTAAAAAAAATATTTTTCTTTTTGTCTTACTCAAATTATCGCTAATGTTCTCTTCGTAAATATTTTATTGTGTATAAAAATTTAGATTATGACATCCTATAACATATATATTTATGAAATTTTAAAACCTTAACAAAGTTGTACATAAAAATTTAATTAAAAGTTTTTCGAAGATAAAATATAAAGTATTGATTCCATAATTATGTTTAAAAAAATTAATATGTTTGTGATAATTGTTAAAATAAAGCAACAACGTATGGATAAACAGCAACAAGCGTCCATTACAAATACATCATCATCAATCATTATTTCTTCTGGTTTGACTGAACAGGCTATCCAGGAATGTTGGCGGGTACGGCATTAATATATATTACTACATCAATGATTTTTGTCATTGTTTCCAGTATTGATTTTGTGTCATGTGTTTTTTTATTTTAGTTTTTCATTATGTAATCGAATTTTGTTTTCTTCAGTTTTTATTTTATTGTTATTTTTTTATATTTTAAATTAGTTTGCTTTTTTTTTCTGGTAGTTTTTCTTGTTAAATAGGATAATATTTTACGATATTTCTTAAAGAAAGATGGAAGTTATTTTCTAATTCCACCACACTGAAAGAAATCTTAGGATCTAAATGTCTTCTATTGTTATTCCATTTGATTTTTATAACATTTTTGTTTTAAGGTCATTGCTATAATTGGAGTCGTGTTTTTTATGTGTTTCATTCAATCAGTAATTTATCATTTATCTCAATTTTCTACAACTTGTGAATCTACTCATCTCATATAGACAATTATAATTTTACATTCATAAAGATTTAATTATATTACTATTTTTTTATCCATCTCAAAAACTTAATGTAAAAGTAAACAAAATTAATGAATGTAACCCAAACAGAGATTTGAAATCGATCATAAAATACTTTTCTGATATTTCGAAAAAAACGATATGGTACTTTATTATGAGTTGGGCAATCATAATGCCTATATTAAATCGCGATATGTGAAACCATTAAATTTTGTATTTAATTACGTGAAGAAATTAACATTAAAATTTTTGGTTTTTAGATGTCTCTATTGTATTGAATTTTAATTTGTAGAGATATTTGAATACAGAGTGTATCAAAATTGTATGGCACGAATATATGTGTTCTCCAGTATACAATAAATCAAGGAATTCATATAAACACTTCGTATCGCCCTAGGTAGTTATTCATGCTTCTACACGTATTCTCAGTAGTAAATTATTTCAAGACGAATTCAAAACAACGGGGTACCTTAAATTGTGTTGTGCAATTTTAAAACATTCTGTATATAGTTAAAGTAATATTAGTTATTTTTATTTAATTTTTTGTTTACTTTGTGTATATGTTGAAATATTTTTTGTTTGTTTTATTTATTGTTTAGATTTTTTAAATCACTTGGGCATATTGATAAACAACACATCGATGGCAACGTCTATTGAAAAATGTTAGACACTCACTTGGATAGTCTATTGGTATCAAAATAATAATTTAATGTTCCATTGGATGGACATACCTACTTAAAACCAATTTTCGGAGAATTTTTTTTAGAGGACAATGACATTAAGTGATATTTTCTCATTCCTAAAGAAAGCAAAAAATCGCCACCATTTTACTCAACCGGAAAAAGTTTTCTCACCAAATTTATAGTGTTTGAAAAACACTATGTTTATTGAATGTAGCTTGAAAAACAAAATGTCGTAGTGTGTATTTTTTCATACATTAGACTCTAGTGTCCTTAAAATATGAAGATATTGGAATTTTGAAAATTGGAACCATTACAATATCTTAAAATCGGTCCCGTAATAATGGCTTCCAATTGAAAAGTTAAAAGCCGGTTCCTTTTATCTTGTTGATATCCATTAATAATCGAATCAATATACCAAAAATTTGATTTTTGTATGTAATAAGCTTTTGAAAAAACGATAGATAGTGAATTATTATTAATTATTTTTTCTCAATCATGTACATATTATTTATTTATTTATTTAATTAAATTTTTTTTTTTTTTTTAAATAAAATTTTATATTTTACTTAATTGAAAATGCATGAAATAACTTATATTGTAATTTTTTAATTTCAGGATGACAATGAAGGGCCGGTTACCAAAAGCATTAGATTAACAGCGTCATTAATTTTAAGAAACCTAGTCATCTACTCCAACAACAGTCGCAGGTTAGTTATCAAACTTATTAATATTATAAAGTCGATTTGCAACAAGCTATTTTTTTTCTTGCTAGGGCTAGAACTCGATTCATTCTAGCCATGCATCGTTACAAGATCACGACCAATACTGCCCATGGTGACCTAACCCTGGATAAGTTTAACCTGATCGCACGGTCACGTACCGACGACGTATCTTTCAAATGTCTGTTCTACCAACTGTCAATGGTAGGTTCTGCGTCTACCATTGTTGTAACAGGTCGTACGGGCAGCACTTCACCCTCTCGCTTGGATTTTCCCCCCCATCATATTTCTGGTTCCCATATTTTTTATGGGCTGGTTGAAAGTAAAAGAGTATGTCCAGTATTTTAAAGATTTTTACATAGTAAGTTTTTTGAAAAATGATTCCGCTGCACTCGATATCGAACCCATTATCATTCAACAGACAAATAGTACTTAACTGCAAACTACCTTTTGTAAATGAAAATACTAACTACGATAACTTGAGAATCGTTTAAATTCATTTTACCTAAAGTATAACCTCATTTAAGAAAAGCATCGAATGCCCACACATAGATGATATCGACTCGTCAAAGATGCTTTATTTATACCTGTTTTTTATTTTCATAAACTTTTAATTATTTTATAGATTTGTATATTAAAATTTTGTTTATAATTACAGATTCCTACGTCATTTTGAACCACATTTAGCAAACGTGGCAATGAGTAATGTTGAATCATCACGAACTATATCGCAAATATTATTTGATTTAAATGATTATAATTGTTCAAGTCGAAGGTGACAACCCAATTCCATTTTTTCATCACCGTCAGCAACAAATTAAACTCTCCTAATGTATGAAAATTTGTTTTAAAAAAAGTTGAGAATGAAGAAAGAAAGATTGAATGAAAGTGTATTTTTAGTGCTAGTGATTTTTTTGCTTTTCTGTGACTTGTAAAATGAAATTAAAAAAATTACTATTATACTACATACATGATGTTTGAAATAATTTTTAATCAAACAGCAGTGGTAAAATTGTACAAATCATGTTTTCATAGTTTGTAATGCCTTAAACATAATTGTTATTTTTATATGTATACCAAAAAAAAACTGAAAGTTTTTTAAATTAAAAAAAAAAAAAAAAAAAAAAATTTAAAAACAGTATGGCAATTTTTGAAAAGTACTCTATTTTTAAGTTAAAGTGTATGCAGAAAAAAAAATTAAAAAAAAACCAACCAAGTATTTAAGATCAAAAATCGTTGAATTAAAACCAGTGTTAAATAAAAACTTAAAATAATTATAAATTGGGAAATCAATTCGTAAAAAAATCGCAGTAACAACGTATAAAACAATATTTTTAAACTAATTAATTACAAACTAATTAACTAAGTAATTAGTTTAAAATATTATTACTTAAAAGGAATACAAATTATAACTTATTTAGAATTGGTTAATCGAGCAAAACTGTGTAGTGTGAAGGATAATAAAAATACTAAAATTACACTTAACCTCTTACAAACCTTAACTACAAATCAAATTGAATTTGATCTATTTTTCCCAAAAGTTCAACGACCTGGTTTCAGCCTGCCTATTCTTAATTTTAATCGAAACGTACTTTCCTATATAATTGCCTCGATTGTTTCTTAAAAGCATTCGTTTTTAAATTAGAATTGAATTTATTTTACTACACAGGGTAGATTTGAAGCAAATGGTTAGACAGTAATAGTTAATTTTTGGAAATAATATATTAGAAAATTATTGAGTATAATAGTATTTTAAAATTGTACAACTAAATTGTACAGTAATTTACAAATAATTGCAATAAGCATTGCTATTTGTGGATAGAAAATGAGACATAAATTATAGGTATTTATTGTATTTAAGCATTCACATGTGAATGGCAGGATAATTATTTTATTATGTAAATTAACAATAACAAATAATTGTAAATATTTTTAATTGTACATTTTGTTTAAATCCATATCATATTCAAGACTTTCATCTTTTTTAAAGGAACTTTAAATCTTCTTTTAATATCGTTGGTTCAATTTTGTAGTATAGACTGTTATTTTCTTTCTTTTTTTTTTACTTTTTAAATAAATCTAAATCAAATTGTTAGGTAGAAATTTCATTTTAATTGCTTTTCTCAATATTCTCCATTTTATTATTTGGACACAAATTTTCTTTTTTTTCCAAATGTGTAAATGTTTTGTGTTTTTTACGTCCATAATTCGAACTGTTTAATAACTATAAAATACAATTAGTCTTTAATTATTACGACATGATATTTTAATTACAAATTCAATTCAGATATTTTATTTTACAATTTTAACCATCGCACAGTGGCAAAATAAATAAAATAAAAGTTGGTCAAAAAGATTTATTTAAAAAAATATTTTCTGAATTTCCGCTTTTACTTAGATATTCTGATAAATTAAGTCAATATATGACGATATCAGGACATTTTTCCAGGTTTATAGCTAGAAATGTAGAATTAGCTAAAACTGCAAAAATCCTGAAAATGATACATAGCCTCATTGAATATATTGTATTATTATAAAATAAATGTTTACTGTGTGTAAATTAACGAAAATTTAAAAATAGGTTCGATATTTAGATTAACCATTCAAAGAAAATAAAAATACAATAAACAATTTAATAACAAAATTTCAGATATAATCAAGTCAAGCTCGGATAATTTTAAATTTTTCTTAGGAGTGTCATAAGAGTTTTCACACCAATGAACATTATAAAAAGCACACGCTGAACATTTCGATCAATTAACTAATATACATTTCCTTATCAATCCCTTTTTGACTAACTTTATAACTAAGTCTATATGTCGCCACTGTGCATTGATTTATAAATTTAGCATAATTTACGAATTAGGTGATCAGAGGCGTGAATACGGAGTCGATACTTGATTTTTAGAGGGTTATCCCCATTTTTGGTGAACCTCATTCTGGAATCCATATCGATCGATAAAGATAAAATGCTTATTTTATTGATTAGCTAATTAGGCACATGCAGCATAAAAGATAACAAAACCAGTACTTTTTGCGAAATTTTTTATTTTTTTTTTTTTGCAATCTATTTGTGATTTGTTGTTACTGTATTAAATAAAATAAAATTTAAAAAAGAAATATAAACAAATAAGAACTATTTCTGAATACAAAATAAAATTACGAAACATAAGGTTTTAATTCAATGAAATTTTGTATATAATGACTGATTGGTATTGTATAAATAAATATATCCAATTTTAATTATTTTTTAATATAATTGCGACAGTTTTTTGTTTGTGCAATTTTCGAAATATTTATTTTTCATTAAAAAACTAATAATAATAAATAATAATAATAATAATCTTTCTCAGAACATTTAAATAATTGTACATAAAATGATTATATAAAAAAGCACAGACTTATTCATTTGATTACGACGCGTCCGATTAATTTTAAATTACTTATTAAGTAAAGGAGTTAAGAATCATCAATAAATAAATCAGTGATAAATAAATATATATTATGCGTTGAATATAAACGGATTTGTACGAAATATTTAATAAATATTTGATTTTATTTATATCATTTTAAAATACATACTTTTATTTTTGAAATACGGACTATCATAACCTCCATTTGTCTTCTTAGTGTTTAAAAAAAATTAAGATACAAATTTTTCAGGTAAGAATTGTCAAAGAAGCAAAGGAAATTATTAAACAAAACAAGTTTTATTTACGTTCAATCATCAACATTTTCTTTTTCCACTTTATACACTACATTGATATTCGTACGATAAGTACTTTAAATTTATTTTTTAATTCTGGACCTGCCTAAAAATTAATCCAGTCTTAAAAAGCCTCTGTAATTTAAAATTATTTCTCATTCGAGTAAATTTTTCGATGAAATTTTTTCTCATTCGAGTAAAATAAAAATTACATGACCAATTGTTTATATTAGTTTTTATAAGCACCGAGAGGGGCGTAGGGTCTCAGGTATTATATCTCATTCAATAATACCGGAAATGAAAGTTTTGTAGAAAATTGGCAAAGTTGACCCCGCAAAAAAACTTTTAAATTGATAGAACTATATCCCAAATATACACTGAAAAAATTTCAGAATAATTTACCACGAACTTTCGATGTAATTAATATTGTGGCTTTTTTTTACATGTGGCTTCTATCTCTTTCGTTTAGCGGAGATACTCTCTCCTCCATATTAACTAGGGGAATAATGGCGGCTCTATTAAGCGCACCAATTTCAAATAGTAACTAGCGTTTTTAATGGTATATAACAACAAAAGGATGTTGAATATTAATAAGTATAAAAAATATTTTTTATAATATTAAATTTATTTTCGAACGAAATAATTTATTTATTTATATTAAAATTAAAAAAAAAAAAATGAATAATTCACGATATAAAAAATAAAGTTGATATTTCAGGGTTATGGTTTGAAAATCATTTAAAGTTGGTATTATCTAGTGACAGTTGAGTACTAGTCAAAAAATATTTTATTTATTACATTATTTTAATTATTTAATTATCCGTGCTAAATTATATCAATTAAATTCTTATGTGAATTTTTATCAATTATTATAGCATGCTTCGTATAGTTATTACTAAAAAATAAACAAAAAAAAGTCTTTTATTTGATTTCGGATTGCGGCTACCAAATTACCATAAGTGAAATTTTTTTGTCTAAATTTTTAATTCTAATGACGTATTTAGAACAAAGTACACAAATTACGATCCGTCGTACTAATGTGTAGTTTAAGCGTTAATGGAAATTACTAGTAATATTTGATTATCAAAATAAAATCTATAAATACACATAATAGTCATATTTTCACAAACTTCTCGGAATTTATACTGGGTAAACAAAATATATTGTTAAAATTAAATTGTTAAAAAACGATTTTTTGTTGAATTTTTAATTCAAGACTAAAAAAGGAATGTAAAAAAATACGGTGGTAACGTTGGGAATCGGACAGCTGAAAATAGGTCAAATTTAACTTGTAAGATTTGATTACCTAGACTGCAAAAGGTGAAACTAAATCAAAGCTTAGATCTTAACAAGTGAATGGTAAATGATACTGCAAATGAAAGCTTGTAATTGGAAATTGTGTCCATTTTTGGAACTAAGGCTGCATCACAAGTTCATAAAAAAATTACAAAGTGCTGTGTAACAACGAGTGAGGTTATTTAATGCTTGTTTTAAAAATTAAAAGTATATCCGTTAATTAAAAATATAAAATATTTAATATTAGTTTAATAGGTCCTTAAAAGAATCTAATATACTAATAATATAGATACTAATAATATGTCATTTAACATTGCTAATGTACAATATTGATGACATCATATCTTACTGCCCCGTAATATCATCATGTTTCGAAACACAGACATAATAAGCAGTGGATTTCCGCGCTATAGTAGCAAAAATAATAACTCATAACACAATCAGATGACAATTTTCTTATGGTGTTTAAATGTTGGTAGTTCTAAATAGATCTTAATTATACCAATAGTTTGAGTGTTTATTAGTATGAATATCGTTTTTGTATTCTTTGTTCTAAAATCTCAAAATTAAAATCGAATATTTACGAAGCTTTCTCTATCTCATTCGTGGGTCATCAAATGATGTTGCAACTCCTTAAATTTATATTTCATATTATTCGCGATAGTTATATGATGTTACATAATACTTAATGCGTAATAATTTACTATAGTGAAATACCCAATTGTTGTAAATATTCTCGGAAGTTATTTTTATTTTAAATAATTCCGTTTAAATTCAACCAATCAATACAAAAAAAATGTAACTGGTTCATTTTTTGCAATTGTTTCTATTCCAAAAATATTCGAAATGATAAAAATAAATAATTTAAGAGGTAAACAATTTTTTAAATAGGAATAAAAAAAATGAATGATTGAATGAAATTTATATATATTTTTTTATTAATTTCAGAAGAATATCTTGTAAGATAGTTGTGATAGGTTTTGAGGCAGTTTTGTATGTGTATATCTGTTCATAATTCAGTATTAATATTTAAAAAAAAAAGTAATTCGCGGTCGTCAGATTCTTGTATATAATAACGCTCTAAATAAAACACAGAAGATGATTTACAAAAAAAATATATTATGTACTTTATTAAACTAGACTGAATCAGTGTTTATAATAGATTGATTGATGCAGTATATTTTTGTGCTTAATTCGGCCTTTTAAATGTAAAAATATAACGACTGGTCATAGTTTTTACAACACTAAAATATATTTGAATATTGTTAAAATATCTACATACTGAGAAACAATAAAAAGTTGAATTAAATATTTTTATTTTTTTTTTTTTTAATTTTTACCATTTCATTTTTTATTTTAATTTCAGATTTATTGTGCAAAGTGGCAAAGCAACAATTACTTTTATAAGCCTGAGAGATGAGCGACAAAAAAATGCAAGCATT